>CACTHL010000847.1:0-5000 GCA_902712375.1 Dioscorea dumetorum
CCAAACCCTAAACCCTAAACCCTAAACCCTAAACCCTAAACCCTAAACCCTAAACCCTAAACCCTAAACCCTAAACCCTAAACCCTAAACCCTAAACCCTAAACCCTAAACCCTAAACCCTAAACCCTAAACCCTAAACCCTAAACCCTAAACCCTAAACCCTAAACCCTAAACCCTAAACCCTAAACCCTAAACCCTAAACCCTAAACCCTAAACCCTAAACCCTAAACCCTAAACCCTAAACCCTAAACCCTAAACCCTAAACCCTAAACCCTAAACCCTAAACCCTAAACCCTAAACCCTAAACCCTAAACCCTAAACCCTAAACCCTAAACCCTAAACCCTAAACCCTAAACCCTAAACCCTAAACCCTAAACCCTAAACCCTAAACCCTAAACCCTAAACCCTAAAACCAAAACCCTAAACCCTAAACCCTAAACCCTAAACCCTAAACCCTAAACCCTAAACCCTAAACCCTAAACCCTAAACCCTAAACCCTAAACCCTAAACCCTAAACCCTAAACCCTAAACCCTAAACCCTAAACCCTAAACCCTAAACCCTAAACCCTAAACCCTAAACCCTAAACCCTAAACCCTAAACCCTAAACCCTAAACCCTAAACCCTAAACCCTAAACCCTAAACCCCAAAAACCCTAAACCCTAAACCCTAAACCCTAAACCCTAAACCCTAAACCCTAAACCCTAAACCCTAAACCCTAAACCCTAAACCCTAAACCCTAAACCCTAAACCCTAAACCCTAAACCCTAAACCCTAAACCCTAAACCCTAAACCCTAAACCCTAAACCCTAAACCCTAAACCCTAAACCCTAAACCCTAAACCCTAAACCCTAAACCCTAAACCCTAAACCCTAAACCCTAAACCCTAAACCCTAAACCCTAAACCCTAAACCCTAAACCCTAAACCCTAAACCCTAAACCCTAAACCCTAAACCCTAAACCCTAAACCCTAAACCCTAAACCCTAAAACCTAAACCCTAAACCCTAAACCCTAAACCCTAAACCCTAAACCCTAAACCCTAAACCCTAAACCCTAAACCCTAAACCCTAAACCCTAAACCCTAAACCCTAAACCCTAAACCCTAAACCCTAAACCCTAAACCCTAAACCCTAAACCCTAAACCCTAAACCCTAAACCCTAAACCCTAAACCCTAAACCCTAAACCCTAAACCCTAAACCCTAAACCCTAAACCCTAAACCCTAAACCCTAAACCCTAAACCCTAAACCCTAAACCCTAAACCCTAAACCCTAAACCCTAAACCCTAAACCCTAAACCCTAAACCCTAAACCCTAAACCCTAAACCCTAAACCCTAAACCCTAAACCCTAAAAACCCTAAACCCTAAACCCTAAACCCTAAACCCTAAACCCTAAACCCTAAACCCTAAACCCTAAACCCTAAACCCTAAACCCTAAACCCTAAACCCTAAACCCTAAACCCTAAACCCTAAACCCTAAACCCTAAACCCTAAACCCTAAACCCTAAACCCTAAACCCTAAACCCTAAACCCTAAACCCTAAACCCTAAACCCTAAACCCTAAACCCTAAACCCTAAACCCTAAACCCTAAACCCTAAACCCTAAACCCTAAACCCTAAACCCTAAACCCTAAAAACCCTAAACCCTAAACCCTAAACCCTAAACCCTAAACCCTAAACCCTAAACCCTAAACCCTAAACCCTAAACCCTAAACCCTAAACCCTAAACCCTAAACCCTAAACCCTAAACCCTAAACCCTAAACCCTAAACCCTAAACCCTAAACCCTAAACCCTAAACCCTAAACCCTAAACCCTAAACCCTAAACCCTAAACCCTAAACCCTAAACCCTAAACCCTAAACCCTAAACCCTAAAACCCTAAACCCTAAACCCTAAACCCTAAACCCTAAACCCTAAACCCTAAACCCTAAACCCTAAACCCTAAACCCTAAACCCTAAACCCTAAACCCTAAACCCTAAACCCTAAACCCTAAACCCTAAAACCTAAACCCTAAACCCTAAACCCTAAACCCTAAACCCTAAACCCTAAACCCTAAACCCTAAACCCTAAACCCTAAACCCTAAACCCTAAACCCTAAACCCTAAACCCTAAACCCTAAACCCTAAACCCTAAACCCTAAACCCTAAACCCTAAACCCTAAACCCTAAACCCTAAAAACCCTAAACCCTAAACCCTAAACCCTAAACCCTAAACCCTAAACCCTAAACCCTAAACCCTAAACCCTAAACCCTAAACCCTAAACCCTAAACCCTAAACCCTAAACCCTAAACCCTAAACCCTAAACCCTAAACCCTAAACCCTAAACCCTAAACCCTAAACCCTAAACCCTAAACCCTAAACCCTAAACCCTAAACCCTAAACCCTAAACCCTAAACCCTAAACCCTAAACCCTAAACCCTAAACCCTAAACCCTAAACCCTAAACCCTAAACCCTAAACCCTAAACCCTAAACCCTAAACCCTAAACCCTAAACCCTAAACCCTAAACCCTAAACCCTAAACCCTAAACCCTAAACCCTAAACCCTAAACCCTAAACCCTAAACCCTAAACCCTAAACCCTAAACCCTAAACCCTAAACCCTAAACCCTAAACCCTAAACCCTAAACCCTAAACCCTAAACCCTAAACCCTAAACCCTAAACCCTAAACCCTAAACCCTAAACCCTAAACCCTAAACCCTAAACCCTAAACCCTAAACCCTAAACCCTAAACCCTAAACCCTAAACCCTAAACCCTAAACCCTAAACCCTAAACCCTAAACCCTAAACCCTAAACCCTAAACCCTAAACCCTAAACCCTAAACCCTAAACCCTAAACCCTAAACCCTAAACCCTAAACCCTAAACCCTAAACCCTAAACCCTAAACCCTAAACCCTAAACCCTAAACCCTAAACCCTAAACCCTAAACCCTAAACCCTAAACCCTAAACCCTAAACCCTAAACCCTAAAAACCCTAAACCCTAAACCCTAAACCCTAAACCCTAAACCCTAAACCCTAAACCCTAAACCCTAAACCCTAAACCCTAAACCCTAAACCCTAAACCCTAAACCCTAAACCCTAAACCCTAAACCCTAAACCCTAAACCCTAAACCCTAAACCCTAAACCCTAAACCCTAAACCCTAAACCCTAAACCCTAAACCCTAAACCCTAAACCCTAAACCCTAAAAACCCTAAACCCTAAACCCTAAACCCTAAACCCTAAACCCTAAACCCTAAACCCTAAACCCTAAACCCTAAACCCTAAACCCTAAACCCTAAACCCTAAACCCTAAACCCTAAACCCTAAACCCTAAACCCTAAACCCTAAACCCTAAACCCTAAACCCTAAACCCTAAACCCTAAACCCTAAACCCTAAACCCTAAACCCTAAAACCCTAAACCCTAAACCCTAAACCCTAAACCCTAAACCCTAAACCCTAAACCCTAAACCCTAAAAACCCTAAACCCTAAACCCTAAACCCTAAACCCTAAACCCTAAACCCTAAACCCTAAACCCTAAACCCTAAACCCTAAACCCCTAAACCCTAAACCCTAAACCCTAAACCCTAAACCCTAAACCCTAAACCCTAAACCCTAAACCCTAAACCCTAAACCCTAAACCCTAAACCCTAAACCCTAAACCCTAAACCCTAAACCCTAAACCCTAAACCCTAAACCCTAAACCCTAAACCCTAAACCCTAAACCCTAAACCCTAAACCCTAAACCCTAAACCCTAAACCCTAAACCCTAAACCCTAAACCCTAAACCCTAAACCCTAAACCCTAAACCCTAAACCCTAAACCCTAAACCCTAAACCCTAAACCCTAAACCCTAAACCCTAAACCCTAAACCCTAAACCCTAAACCCTAAACCCTAAACCCTAAACCCTAAACCCTAAACCCTAAACCCTAAACCCTAAACCCTAAACCCTAAACCCTAAACCCTAAACCCTAAACCCTAAACCCTAAACCCTAAACCCTAAACCCTAAACCCTAAACCCTAAACCCTAAACCCTAAACCCTAAACCCTAAACCCTAAACCCTAAACCCTAAACCCTAAACCCTAAACCCTAAACCCTAAACCCTAAACCCTAAACCCTAAACCCTAAACCCTAAACCCTAAACCCTAAACCCTAAACCCTAAACCCTAAACCCTAAACCCTAAACCCTAAACCCTAAAAACCCTAAACCCTAAACCCTAAACCCTAAACCCTAAACCCTAAACCCTAAACCCTAAACCCTAAACCCTAAACCCTAAACCCTAAACCCTAAACCCTAAACCCTAAACCCTAAACCCTAAACCCTAAACCCTAAACCCTAAACCCTAAACCCTAAACCCTAAACCCTAAACCCTAAACCCTAAACCCTAAACCCTAAACCCTAAACCCTAAACCCTAAACCCTAAACCCTAAACCCTAAACCCTAAACCCTAAACCCTAAACCCTAAACCCTAAACCCTAAACCCTAAACCCTAAACCCTAAACCCTAAACCCTAAACCCTAAACCCTAAACCCTAAACCCTAAACCCTAAACCCTAAACCCTAAACCCTAAACCCTAAACCCTAAACCCTAAACCCTAAACCCTAAACCCTAAACCCTAAACCCTAAACCCTAAACCCTAAAACCCTAAACCCTAAACCCTAAACCCTAAACCCTAAACCCTAAACCCTAAACCCTAAACCCTAAACCCTAAACCCTAAACCCTAAACCCTAAACCCTAAACCCTAAACCCTAAACCCTAAACCCTAAACCCTAAAAACCCTAAACCCTAAACCCTAAACCCTAAACCCTAAACCCTAAACCCTAAACCCTAAACCCTAAACCCTAAACCCTAAACCCTAAACCCTAAACCCTAAACCCTAAACCCTAAACCCTAAACCCTAAACCCTAAACCCTAAACCCTAAACCCTAAACCCTAAACCCTAAACCCTAAACCCTAAACCCTAAACCCTAAACCCTAAACCCTAAACCCTAAACCCTAAACCCTAAACCCTAAACCC